>JABCJZ010000166.1:69323-81229 GCA_013184445.1 Fusarium sp. NRRL 53497
GAGACTGCTCCTGTCAACACCAAGACCAAGACTGCCGGTACTGAGACTGAGACCGAGACTGCTCCTGTCAACACCAAGACCAAGACTGCCGGCACTGAGACTGAGACTGCTCCCGTTAACACCAAGACCAAGACTGGTTCCGAGGGTGTCTCTACCACCTGCACTGAGACCGAGGGTGCTCACGGTTCCAAGACCACTGAGGCTACCGTCCCTTACACCACCAAGACCGTCTACACCACTGCTGTCCACACCTACACCAAGTGCCCTCCCTACGTCAAGAACTGCCCCAACGGTCCTCACGGTCCTTACACCGTCACTGAGACTGTTGCCGTTTCCACCACTGTCTGCCCCGTGACTGAGGGTCACCCCTCCAAGCCTACCGGTTATGCTCCTCCTGAGAAGTACACCACCAAGACCATCTACTCTACTGAGGTTTACACCGTCACCAAGTGCCCTCCTTCCGTCAAGAACTGCCCTTACGGTTCCGTCACCACCAAGAGCTACCCCGTCTCTACCACCGTCTGCCCCGTCACCGAGGAGCACCCCTCCAAGCCCACTGGTTACGCTCCTCCCGCTGAGTACACCACCAAGACTGTCTACTCCACCAAGGTCTACACCGTTACCAAGTGTGGCCCTGAGGTCAAGAACTGCCCTTACGGTTCCGTCACCACTGAGACTGTCCCTGTCTCTACCACCGTCTGCCCTGTCACTGAGGAGCACCCCGCCAAGCCCACTGGCTATGCTCCTCCCAGCTACAGCACCCTCTACACCACCAAGACTGCCTACCTCACCAAGGTCTACACTGTCTCCCAGTGCGGCCCTGAGGTTCCCAACTGCCCTTACGGTGCTGTCACCACTGAGACTGTTCAGCACACCACCGTCTACGCCACCGGTACCAAGGAGATTCCTTCTTACCCTACCGTTGTCGTTCCCAAGCCCCAGCAGCCTGAGACTCCTGCCCAGCCTGAGACTCCTGCCCAGCCCGAGCAGCCCAAGCAGCCTGAGCACCCCTCTTACCCTGCTCCTAAGCCCGAGACTCCTGCCCAGCCTGAGCAGCCTGCCAAGTCCGAGCAGCCTTATGCTCCTCCTCCTGCCCAGACTGAGGGCGGCAACAAGGCTGCTGAGCCCAGCCAGCCTTCTGCCACTCTCCCCTACCACGCTCCCACTGGCACTGCCCCCGCTGTCGAGGTCACTGCCGGTGCTTCTCGCTTCGGTGTCGAGATGGCCGTCGCTGCTGCCGGTATCTTTGCCGTTCTTCTGTAAATGCATCGCGGAACATAAAATATCCCCTTGCTGTTGATTTTTTACAACATAATAAGCTTCACTATGTACATAGTATGATAGACGACCTTGGCATTAGCCAAGTAGTGGTAGAAGAATGGTTATGATTTTGGATAATATTGTGTAATCCGTTGTTGAAGATACCATCTCATTAATTATAGACATCTCATCCTAAATCTTGATTTGAGTATTGTGAATTTGCCTTTGTCATATGTGACACGCAACCACTGAAAGCCCCAACTCCCATCTCTGACTTCCATACTCACTTCCATTTTGCACCGACTGTCCAGCCGTTACATCACGTGCGATAGCCGTTTTTCTTTGTGATCACTAGTGTCTCCATGTGACAACAGTTTTCCAAAGTCTATCTCCCCCGTTTCCCCTGGTGTGGAACAACGCTAGAACAAAGGGAGGGGTGAGAAAAACATTAGGGGACCGTTTCATCCGAATAGCTGGGTCTGGCAAAAGTCAAACCTATGGCTTGCAGCCGTTGAGAAAAAAAAGGGGAGACATGTTTCTGCTCTGGAATGCGGGAAGAGGGGGTGGGTGTTCAGATTGTGGAAGGGTTCTAGAAGATGGCTTGTTTTGAATGGAAGTGTGGCTTTCTTGCGGTGTGAGTGAGTGAATTATCGGTGAGAAGAAGTTAAAAGACTTCTGAGAATAACAAAGAATAAATAAAGGAATACTAAGTTGAGATAAAGAGGTGAATATATGTTCTGGGCCGCTGTCAAGTCTGTCGGACTTTGCAGGAGTGCATGATAGAAACATTCGGAAGAAATTCAACAGTCATGATTGGCTCTCCAAAAAGATACAAAGGGAAACAAATGCGCAAAAGGATCCATGTGACGTCTGATGTGTAAGTGGTTGCTTCACCGATCAAATCCCTTGCTTGTTAGTTGTCACAAGTTGCTCTTCCGCAACATTTCGGACAATGATATAGTAAGGTACGTACCTCAATTATCACAAGGGTGGGGGTGATGTCGATGGCTTCAAGCTTTCATATAACACACTTGAACGAAGTCATGATTGAATATCAAGTATTTCTCACCGCTATGCTGTTTAATGTGGTCATTCTTAGATGTTAGAGGGGTGAATGATTTTCTTAGTTGTCAAGGTCTGGTTACAGCTACAAGATGTTTGGCGGCTGTTTCAGTAATGAGGCGGCGGGATGCAAGTGCTGATGACATACATGACGCGGGAGGAGAGACGTTTCGGAAAAGGTATGTCAAACAAGTCTATCGAGTTAACCAGTAAAATATGAACTCGATAGGTCAAACAAAGAATTATCCGACTTGCTTTGTGTTGCGATATGGTACAGTAGTTGTTAGTTCATAGTTGGCCAGGGCAGTTATTCAGTCTCAACAACCATTCTAGCCACTAATAAGTAGTAGTGTGAAAATATCTCGTGTTTTTTAGGAGGGACATACTTTAACTAATAACTGATTTTCTGAGAAAAGAGACAACAGAAATCTATTCAATTGCTGCATAGGACTTGGCATGATGGTGTTGCCGAAAAGCCTCACTGGTGTGGCGCAAGGCATTTTGTGCCTGGAGCCACAGTAAACACAGCCGTCATCTGCGCCTCTATCCATGTTCCACTGATGCCAGGGAAGCAACCAAGGTTCCCTCTGAGTTGAAGACTTTGGTTGTTAGTTGTGCTGGAGTGCGAGTTCAAGATAACTGTTCTGATCTGATTAAATTATTGAAAGAGTTGACGTGATGTCGTTGAAGTTGAGACTCTCTTGAAATGGCCAACGGTCGCAGTAGCTTGGCGGTTACCGTAACAGCCTTTTTGTTACACAGCTCTATCACACTCTATTACAGCAGTGGCTATAGCGTCATTAGTTCTAGGTAGATTAGATTATCTATTTCTCGTCTATCTTCAGATCAACTCAGCACGTCAATGCGTCGGAAATACGGCACTCAGTTGCCCTACGGACTTTGGCTCCTCAAATTATCCATTTACAGTACACCATGTCTCACACAAACATCCATTTGTAGCACTCACAACCCATTCCGAACAGGCCTCCTGTGAACCATCGTGAGGCGCAGCAACCCGCACCCATTCCAGTGTGTGATGCCAGGTTATTTGTGTCATAGTGGTCCCGCGGCCTGTTTTGGGGGCCACCTGCATTCACCATCCACTGCAGACTTTCTCTCACTGCCTCTGGCGACCTATATCTCGACCTGGCGAACAGGAGGGAGCTGACTTATAAACTAGCAATTCCCGTGGTCTGCATCATGAGAGCCTCGTGTGCTTTTTGTCATTCAACGCGAGGCTGCATCATCTATTTCTCTGATTGATCAGCGTTGCCTTATTTCCACTATCGTTGTCCTTCGTTGACAGCGATCACAATCTCAGTGCAATGAACAATAACGCAGCTTCGCCCTTCAACCTTCAAGTTCCAATATCGTCTGCTTCGCCTAGCGGATCGAATAACACCACAACTGGGAGACCGCCGCTATGGACGCCTTCGTCGCGACGCAAAGTCTCACGGCTTTATCTTTATACAACGCTTCCCTTAGAGAAGATTATGGCTGTCGTGCATGCTAAATCTCCCGACACTCCTGCGCCTGGGTATGTCTTTCTTGGTACATTGCGCTTGAGATCAATACTCATGATTTTTATAGTAAAGATTCCGCTCACAAAACACTCAATGCGATGCTCAACAAGCAACCGCGATGGCTTCATCCCAAAACCGAAGACGATATGGTGCGGCGATTAGAAGAATTGGCTTTATCTCCTACACGCACTAGTTCGACCAACAACTCTGCCGCATCTCCAACACAAGGCAATTCTGGTCCTATCCCAGCTTTGAATGCGATCCCGACGCCGCACCTTGTTAGAGATCCAGGCACCAGAGTCTCGCTCGAAGTCCCGCCCTTCAACCAATATCCTCAACAGCCTCAAGTGAATAGATCCGCCGCCCAAATGCAGATGCAACAACGTCAAGAAGAGAACAGCACTTTTCGAAACTTTCTACACCGACCTACATTTATGACTACATCGACGGACTGCACCACTGGAACTTTACATCGCTTGCTCGACGACTATTCCCATCCATACGTCAAGACAGTGAAGCGTCTCATCAAACGATATACAGCGCCTCTCAACCGTCGAGGATCCAGCCTTTCGCCTATTTCAGATGAAGAGCCAAGTGTTGCCTCTTGGCTCAACGATCGCGATGCAGCAGGTGATCTGCCCATGGGACCTTACTACCTCCCCGGAAACTTCCTCTGTATCGACGAACTCTCCCAGCAAACATGTTTCCCCGGGACCGAGGAGCATTCAAAAAGGGCTTGTTTCTGTCGTCCTAAACATGAGGTTAAGGAACCAGCCTGGATAACAGCACAAGGCTTTACCGAAACCGGCATCAATGCTTTGACACTTGCCATCAACGGTGGTTCGTTTGATCAGCGTGATCAATTTGGTCACACGGCACTCCATCTAATGGCGGCGCGATCTATGGCGGACAATCTTTTCCAGGCACTTTTCTCAGATCAGTGCAACTGTGTTCTCAATGTGCAGAACACAGCTGGCCAGACACTC
This sequence comes from Fusarium sp. NRRL 53497, assembly GCA_013184445.1. NCBI lineage: Eukaryota > Fungi > Ascomycota > Sordariomycetes > Hypocreales > Nectriaceae > Fusarium > Fusarium sp. NRRL 53497. Next base: position 74,155 of record JABCJZ010000166.1, read on the forward strand.
TTGCACGTATTACACATTTCCTGGTTCCACCCCCAGAATCAGGAGTTGCTGAAGCAGTTGTTGGATAAACTGGCAGGCAAGGGATTCGACTTCAGTGCGCGCGATTACTATGGACGGTCATTCTCTCATATTCTGATTTTGAGAGATGCATCGCCTCAACTACGAAACCATTTGCTTGAGCTATGCAGTGCTACGAGTTATCAGAAGAGGGACGCTTTCAATGTGACTCCTACCTACTCAGTTATTCCTGAGCCAGGCATGGGCATCAACAGAGCTTTCACTCAGACTATGGACCTCGACCCGCCGGTACCAATATCTCGACAAGACAGCATCGCAGACCCTTATCATATTAATGATATCCAACAAGAAACGCGCCTTCTCGAATCAACAAGCCAAGCCGAGAACAATCCTCGACTTGAAGACTCCCAGGGCCGCAATGGACTGCATTGCCTCGCAGCCGCTACACTCAGCAACACAAGTATCACGCAAAAGTACTACCTCGACGAGAACGGGCTACCAGCCGACCGAAAACGCAGAAAGGACAAGGCTTTGAAGGACTTGGACTCGAGCACCTACCGACTAGAACTCCGCCGTGTTCTCTTGCACAACCTCCTCGAAGCAGGCGTCGATCCAAACCACTACGACATCCACGGAAACACACCCCTAATGGCATTCGCCGCCCACCTCCCTGAAGACGACGACTACAGACTAGGGCCAACAATCATAAGAGAACTCATCGAAGCCGGCGCAGAGGTCAACGCTCGCAACAGAGCAGGCGAGACAGCGCTACACATTGCAGTTCGCTGCGGTCACAAACTTGCCGTTAAACAACTCGCCGAGTGCGGTGCATGCGTACACGTTCGCGATTCAGCAGGGCGGAGTGTGCTAGAAGTAGCGGATGTCAAGATGAAGAGTCTGAGGGGCCAGGATGCGGCCGAGTATGCGCACCTCGAGGCGTGTCGGGCGTGGTTGAGTGGGATTTCGGGACAGGCGGTACAAGAGCCGACGGTGTTGCAGGAGTGGGAAGTTGTTCCTGGGGAGGAGAATTGAAGAGATTGAGGTGAAAACGATGAGACGAGTATATGTATCTATATAAACGGGCTTGTTCTTTTGTTCTGGCGTTGGGGTTAGAAGGATACCCAGGTTATAAGAGAAAAATGATATAGACTAGACTTGATTTCAATGTATATATAGGGAACAGATCTCCTCATCGAGATGATGGTATTTTGGATGAGATTGAGATTTCTCTGGATACTCAAATAAGCTGGTGATCTTCCGTCTTGAATATGACTATCTATCTAGTTATCCATTGTCTGGATAATTCGAGAATTTATCTCAATTGTAAGTCAACCCAAACCAGAAATTATGGAAGCTCAATCGAATTGATGAGCCTGCGGAGTTTGCGGAGAGACTACTAATTCCTTCAGACTGTCCATCATCCATCCTATCTGCCTTCTAGTATCGGATCCATAAACTGCAAGTACGATACTCTAATGCATTCTAAAGTCCGAGAACAAGGGTTGTCTCAATCTAAACCCAATGTGATTGGACTTTCGGACTACTTTGGCGAAAAGCGTCAGCATCTCCCTGGTCAGCCCCTCACAACGCTGATGGCTGACGCCAGCCACGATATACTGCAACACCCGCACCTCTCTTTTTTGGTATGAACCATAGAATTTCAACAACATCAATTTCGGCGTTTACGAAATGGCTCAGACTATAAATGCTGTGGGATCTTCCCACTTGAATACAACTCTCATCATCAACACTCCCAGTTCAGAACAACAACTACTCAACAACACTCTGCAAAACACTATTTAATTCACTCCATAAACTACCAATCAACATGTCTCCGCACTCCGTTTCGACCACTACCAACGACCTCGTTAACGAGTATGCCGATATCATCAAGGGGAAAACCATCCTCACTACGGGTGTAACACCCAATAGTCTCGGCGCAACCTTCATCCTAGAAACCGCCTCTAAATCTCCCGATCTTCTCATCCTCGCTGGCCGCAGCGCCTCAAAGCTCCAGGAGATGTCCGAAGCCATCGCCAAAGCCAGCCCTAATGTCAAGACCCGCTCTCTCGTGGTAGACCTTGGTTCTCTAGCTTCAGTACGCAAGGCTGCTGAGGAGATGAACAGTTGGAGCGACGTGCCCAGCATCGATGTTGTTGTTAACAATGCTGGCGTCATGGCTATTCCATATACGAAGAGCACAGATGGTTATGAGATGCAATTCGCCGTTTGTCATCTTGGTCATTTCCTCTTGACCAACTTGATCATGGATAAGATCCTTGCGTCCAAGTCACCTCGTGTTGTCAACATCTCGAGCAATGGCCACAGTCTTAGTCCTATCCGCTTCGCCGACCCTCACTTCAGTGTAAGTTTCCTTCTCTTTTTCATCTTGAACCATACTAATTTGAGTAGAATGGTGAAATCTACGACGAGTGGAGTGCCTACGGTCAATCCAAGACTGCAAACATGCTCTTCTCTGTATCCCTGGCCCAAAAGCTCGGAAGCCGGGGTCTTCAGTCCTACAGTTTGAACCCTGGCCTCGTCCTGTCGACTGGTCTAGGCACACATCTAGACTTTGCCAACATGGACGCTGACCTTGGAACTTTCAGTAAGTCCCCTCGAGACTCTCAACTACTCGCGACTAACAAACTCTTCAGTCAAGTCTCATCGCGCACGCGGCAACTCCGAAGGATGGGTTTTTATGGACCCTGTTCCTGTCGAAGTTGGCGCTGCGACACATGCTTTCGCTGCTTTCGACCCAAACATCAAGGGTGAGATAAATATCACAGTCCGGTTTGATCTCTTGCTAATAACGAATAGGGAGCAACGGAGCTTATCTAGTGGAGGCAAGGGTCTCTGATCCTTTTGTCGATACTGTGAAGTCTTGGGCTCGGGACCCTGTTGAAGCTGAGAAGCTGTGGAGGTTGAGCGAAGAGCTTGTTGGACAGAAGTTTGGATACTAAACGACTGGGACGTGTTTCTTTGATTGACAGGTAACAAGGAGTTTGGACCATAGAATGTGATCAATTGTGTATTATTACCTTAATTTCATTAATTATTTGGATTAGTTAGCCCATATTCCGCCTTTTGATCTATTATCTTTGTCTTACAAACTCCATGGTGGTTTCGCCAGTAAGCGAGCTGTTAACGGATGTGATAGCTGCCGCCGCCTCAACCAGACAGGACAGTCTTACAGATCACTTCACAACGTGAATGGGTAGATATCTTGTACCAGCATGAATTGTTAGTCATATATCACCATTGAAAATATGACATAATTAGCTAGATATTGATTAAAGTAGATTTTCGCTAGTAGCTCACCTGACAACGCAACATGACCGACTTGTCAAGGTGGCATGCTTCGGTTGGTGCATCTCGCGAAGGGTTAATTCATCAAGGTAAATGCGGTGAAGTACTTCACGAAGGACAGGCAAAATGCACGAGAGTCAGCAGATTATCCAAGTTTCACGCAAGTCATATAAACGTCCAAGCAATATAGAATCCATATTGGACTGCGCAAATTGCAGTGTATTGTCCGTTGGAAACTAGCCCAGGCAGTACGGATAGCGGCTGCGTTGTGGCGCTGAGCTGCCTGATTAGCACTGGAAGGTACATGCTACAGGGGCTCTTTCTCCCCTCCGGGCTGTGACTGCCTGTTGGCCTTCCCCGCCGATCCATTGACCACTGACATGAGGCTCCCGCTACTTCTCCAACTTCATTCCAACATTTTTGTTCTCTTCAACACCATCGATACTCTGTATCTTCACTCTCTCTTCACTTCATCAAGCTTCACCAATCATCTCTGCTACGTCATCGTCTCTCGCTCGCTCGTCTTTCGCTCTTTACCCCTCCTTCATGATCGCGAGATATCGATAAGCTCATGGCCCACGGCTATCATGAGTGCTCCCAACCTTGATAGTGCCCAAGCTGGCATCGCCAAACAACAACCTCCGGAACCAGGATATACTGAGTCTCCTTCTAATACGACTCTCCAAACGATAGAACATCCTCTGAAATTTGAAATACCTGAAGATTGCCGCACCTTCTCGCCCTTTGCCCGCCTGCCACCCGAGATACGCACCCAGATATGGCAAAATACCCTGGACACTCCTGGCATGCACTTTCTCAAAATTGACACCGACTGGCATCCATCTACAGGACTCGGAAAATGGTGGCTCAGAGAATCGTTTCTTCTCCATCCAAACTCGGAAGATGAGGATGAAGATGTTGACCCTATGGCGCTCGAGGTCAAAAGGGAAATACGTCCAACCTCAAAGGTGTACGCGACACTGAAGCCTCTCTACCCCACTCCTCAAGCCGACATCTCTTATTACACCAACCTCAATCAACAACTCGCCAAACTTTCCGTTACGTGCAACGAAGCGGCGTCTGTGGCCAAGAGCCTCACAAACCGACCCACGGCTTTCCGGCTGAACACTGGCCGCATCGTTAGCCTCAACTCCTTCTCAGATGTCATCTATCTTGAATATGTCCCTCCTAATGTCTACGAAGACAACATACGCTTCCACAGGGGCCTGAGTTGCTCGGGGCTTGATCAGATTCGAAGGGTTGCAGTTAGATATTGCCACAAATGGTATGCGGGACAATCGCCTCGGCGATGTCCAAACTGCGGCCTGATTCACAGTACTCCTGATAGAGTCGGTTACCCAAAGCACCTGTACCGGTTTTTGGCACAATATCTTCCCAACCTGGAGGAGTTTTTCTTTGTCGATTATCTCATTCTACGCAAGTCTGACCTCAATGCTGCCACGGATTGCCACAGCTTTCAGACTAACATAAAGAGTAAGTGATGGATTAATAGGGGTTGACATGCGTATTACTAACTACAAACTAGCAAAACCTGGGACATGCAAATTTGAGGGCGGGAATAGAAGTTACTTCGAAGCGAATAAGCAAGACTGGAACATCAACTCCCGAGTTCTTCATGTCAAATCCTGGTTACAGGAACAGTTTGTCAAGTACGCCAGGACAAGTAAGCTGAGCAACCACGAAAGCCCAGAGAAGGTCAAATTTGGCGTTCTGGCATGCGAATGGAACGTTGAGCCACCAACTGAGCCAAAGAAGGCACCCGTGATACCGGTCAAGAAGGGAAGAAACAAGAGAGCTAATAGTGAGGAGCATACCTTGTCAAGGAGGACCCGACATGGATCGATACAGCCAGGGTCAAGTCCCATCATCGATCGCCTTCCATATGATCTGACGGCCCGTTTCCCATTTGTTTTTGACGCATGCGGGAGTAACAACTATGATTTCACCTTTTCTATGCCCCTATGATGGCTTTGCATGCATTTCACTTGGCTTTTGCGAGGAGTTGGGGTTATGGATTGGACTTGGGCTACAATGCCAGCACTTTGATGCTACAAGAGGACGGGTGCACATTAAGACCGAATGGCCAGTCATTGTTATTATCATTACAAAGATTAGAATAACTTAGAGTATACAATTATCCGATGATCGGATACCTCAAACCTGGGTCCTACGACTTACGTCTCGCTCCTACAACATGAAAGCGTTTTCTATGATTGTCTGACTTGAGAGGCGATAGATAATAGTTAGGAGATGCTCAGTATATCCCCATCATGGTGAACTCATCAAGCATCCCTTTAGTTACTTTATTCAGCTCCATCATTTTACTGGGTCGGGTTGTCCATCCATCCTCTACATCCCCCAACTCAGTATTCAGCATATCTCTATATCGTTGGCTTGTCAACAGACCTGACCAAGCGCTTTGGCTTGACCAGGGGCCGGGGAAACCTATCAGAAGATTCGTTTGACTCATAACGTGGCGAAGCATCTCGGAGAAGAGGGCGAATTGCGTCGACGGCTCAATCAGGGCCACATCCGCGAAAGACATGGGTGCTGCATCAATGAGGTCCTGGTGTGGGTCGGAAATAGAGTTGAATATGATCTTGAGTACGACTTCAAGATGCTTGGTGAGTTGTACGTAGCAGGATATGATTAGATACATGGTCGGTGAATCGAATACGGGAGGAAGCTCGGGAGTAGTGCTTCCGGATGTTGGCGTCGTGCCCCCTGATGATGGAGATGTTGAGTCAGAAGATGTCGTGTCTGCCGTCAATGACAACATCAATCTGTGTGTATACGGCTTTCGGCCTTGGCATAACACAGCCCGTGTACCGAGCTGTCGATGCAATGTTTTCAACAGAACGAGATAATCCTGCGCTACCTTCAACACAGATTGGATATTCTGAAACCCGTTGTGGATATCGTCATCCGTGCAAACAAACGTTTTCAGCTGGAAATCCGTAGTAAACCGTGACACGAATTCCCAGCCGCGGTGGATATCAACGTTTAATTTAGACAACCTCTCAAATACCTGCGCACTCGGGCAAATGATCTTCTGCTCAAGCTCAGGTGGATCAAGCTCCTGGACAGCTGGCCACGCCTCCATCGGGAACGGGAGAGTCTCAGGTGAATAGCCGCAAAACGGATCAAGATTCCACGCAGAGTCGTCCAATAGGCCTTGGATAAACTGCATATCCTCCTCCGGCTGCTGGCTGTGAAGCACGATATCTTTCTTAGGCGGTCTCCCGACGCGTCGCTGCAGACCGGCCTGACATGTCAGCCCGAGACGGGTACAGCGCGCGCATGATGCTGAGGGGTTGTTTGAGCGTGAACAGCGGAGTTTTTGGCGACGGCAGCGCTCGCAGGCTGAGCGGATCTGGTTTGGATGAGTGTGCATTTTTTTTTCGGGTTGGTGAGATTTGAGTTTTGGAGGTTGGTTTGTATGGGCGGATGGGAAGATGACCGAGCTTCGGAGGCTTTTGTGGGGCGATCGGAGGCTTTTCGAGGTGGGGGACACGGGAGGGAGGGACGGGAGGTAAGCGGGGCCGGCGCTCTACGACGATGAGTGGGTAAACAAATCGAGGCTGTGATTTGTTAGATCTGAGTCGGATCGAAGACAGGCGGATGGATGCGTGCTTGGATGGATCACAGATTTCACAGTACCCGTCGGGAGCAAGTGTTATTTCGTCGGTGAGGACGGTCTTTTGCATCAAGCATGACTCTGCGTAAG